>CAUYLG010022194.1:0-42589 GCA_963573385.1 Cacajao melanocephalus
TTTTAATACCCATTTTTAGACTGCATTCTAGCCTGGGCAATAGAACAAGAATCCCATTCTCTCTCCCTCTTTCTCTTCTTCTTTCTTTCTCTCTTACATTCTTTTTTTTTTCTTTCTTTCACTCTTTCTTTCTTTTCTCTCTTTTTCTAAAAAAAAAAAAAAAGAAATGACAATCAAAACAATGAGATACATATTGATAATTACCTGTAGTGGAGTTGGTGTAGGTAGTTAGCCTTTCAGTAGGGAATTTTGAAAGCTTAAAAACACACATTTAACTCTTGAGCTCAGACATTCCGTTTCTAGGAATGTGTCCTAAGGTAATAATTAAAGATGTGCATAATTATTAAACTACAAGGATTCCATTGCAAAATTAATTGTAATAATAAAGAACAAGACAACCTGAATCAGGAGCTTGTATAAATTATGCTGCAGTCATACAATGGGATATCAAGCAGCTGTAGAAACCACCTTCTAGAAGAATACTAACATGAAGAGATGACCAGAAATTAAGTGGAAAAATAACAAGTTTAAAAAAATCTTTATTAATTTCAAAGATCACAGTAATTCATACTTATAGTAACTCAAACTAAACAAAATTGAAGAGAGCTGTAATTAAAAGTCCACTGTGGTATCAGAAATAAGCATTGTTTCCAGTTTGTTCTACATATTTCCAGACTTATTTTACATATCCAAATGTAATCAATAAGTTGAACTGACAGAAGTCATGGAATGAAATCATAAACCATCTTCAATGGTGTCTTCCACTTTACCTGTCTCTTCAATAACAAAAACACAGTGTTAAAAGGTTGCTTATAATTCCCATCCCATGGAATAAAGCTTTCAACTAAAACCAGAGTTAGAACTTTTCTTCCTACCTGAGCTGCAACCTGCTACAGGTGAAGCGCCTACACTGGCAAATGGACCATGGTTGTTCTCTTTCCCCACTTTAGACCTTCAGCCATTCTCCCCATCTTACTAACTACAATCACTGACCCCGTTTAGAGTAATAGATAAAATATACAGGATGCCCAATTAAATTGGAATTTGAAATAAGCATTGAATAAATTTTTGAGCATGACTGATCTCACATATTGCATGGCAGATAATGCTAAAAAGGTCTCCACTGTTTATTTTAAATTCCAGTTTAACCGAGTATCCTGTATTTTTGTCTTTGTTGTTGTTATATCTGGCAACGCTGGTTCAGTGGCAAAGCAAGGGGAAGAAAAAGAGGTAAGGGAGATAGAAAAGTTATTTCTTGACTCATACTGTTGTAAGTTGGCTTTTCACAATCTGGTACCAGCAGGTATTTAAAGCTGTGTCTTTTGTGAATGCTTTTGTGATTTCTTCTGAGACCTCCACATTGCAGAAAGCATTAGCCTGAAGAGCTCTCATGCATGTGTAGCTCTTGTTTTATCCCTGGGGTACACGTACATGTTCCTTGCTCTGACAGATTCTGGGAGAGCAGGCATATCTCAACACAGCATCAACATTTATGCTCCTACTCTTGGAGCACTGGCCAGCCTTTTACATTTTCCGGGTGAGAGTCAGACACCATGTCACCATATCTGCCCAACTGCAGAAATCACATATCAAGCTAAGCGGTCCCTTGAAATTCCTCTCTCCTGACTTGATGTAGAGCGAGAAGCACCCTGTACCCTTCCATCTTGGGGAGGAGGGCTCACAAAACAGCCCTCTTAAAAGAAATATTCCTTGCAAATACCCCTAATCTCCAAACATCAGAGCTTTTTAAACCCTTACTATGAGTGAAGAGTTTAAGAATTTTGAAATCAGTTCACTACTTTGAAATTCATACAGGTGGCCTGTCTCACTAATTGCTTCAATATCTATGGTACCTTGATACCTCAGTCAAAACTTTAACTTTTGCTACACTAACACTCTTCATATGATTCCTCTAGTCAATTCTCTCACATTCTCCACAACTACAAACTTTCTTAACCATCCTCATCCCTTGCCCTACCATTACTATCAATATTTATAATTTCCAATGTCAGTGCTACTTAGCAAGTCCAGTGGTTGTCGAAGTTTGATCTCTGGACCAGGAGCATCAGCATAAGCTGGGAGCTTGTCAGAAATGCAAATTCTCAGCTCATCTTTAAGATGAGAATCAGAACCCCTGTAGGTGGGGCCCAGCACTTTGTTTTAGCAAGCCCTCCAGGGGATTCTAATGCATGCTTAAATATGAGAACCACACCTTCAGCCAATGCTCTCACCTACTTTACAAAGAAGTTAATTCACCTGTTTATTCTATTCATATCCCTTACCTTTCAGCCACCCCACCTTTCACTCCAAGCAAATAAACTCACTTTCAAATTCACATTAACAAATGGAAAACTTCAGATTCCCTAACCTTTCTACTACCAAATGTACAGACCTGTAATTTTGCCCATCCATCTATTAAAATGGAAGAGGATGCCTCCTTTGTATGGCTAGTCCTGCCACCTGATCCCTGAGTCCCAGCCTCTGTAGCTTCTCAGGAACTTCACTTTAATGATTATTTACCCTCTCCCTTAAATATATAATCTCCATAGGGTTTCAAAACTTCCGTCTTAAAGATCTTCCCATCCAGATTCCCTTTTCAGCAATGACACCAGGTCTGGTTTTCACGTCACAGTCAACATTTTCAAAGAAGCTGTCTGACTTATTACTTTCATTTTCTTACCTTTGCTAACTTCTCACTCTGGCTTTTGTTCCCACAGCTGCATTGAAATGACTCTCATCAAGACTTCCATGTTGCTGAGTTCCACTGGACACCTTATGATTCCTACCCTGGACAACTACTGTTGTACAACAGAAGTTTCTGCAATGATGGAAGTGGTGTGTATCTGTGCTGTCCAATATGGCAGCCACTAGTCTTGTATGGCTACTAAACACTTCACATGTGGCCAGTGTGACTGAGGACTGAATTTTTAAACTATATTGAATTTAAATTTCAATAGCCACATATAGCTAGTGTTTACCATATCAGCCAAGGCATCTCTAAGCTGTATGCCACTTCCTTCTTGAAGCATTTTCTTCTCTTTGGCTTTTATGTTGCCAACTGTCTCTCTATACCCCTTTAGGATTCCCTTTCAGCCTCCTTTGTTGGCTGCTTCTTTGCTATTGGATGTTTTCGGGTGCTACTACAGTCCCCTTAATCTTTTCACTTTCTACTCTAGGATTTAATGACCACCTACAGAGAGATAATTCACAAACTTGTATACCTGGGGAGAGTTTGTGCACTTGTCTTGAGATGTGTATATGTAGATTAAACATATCAACATTGACAAATGGAATTGCATTAAAAAAAAAGGCATAGACAAGTTAGTCCTCCTGCTACTACCTTTCTGGAAAGGAATTTGGAAAGATGTATCAATTTTTACTCGCACTAGCAGACTAGGAGACAACCTACCTAACTGCACCCTCACAAGCAATTTAATTCTGAACTGCCTCAGGACTTTGCTCACTCACACTGAGCTCACTTCCTGATACTTCAAGACAAACAAGTGGAGAACACCTACTCTGAGCAGTGACCCCAGAACCCCACCATGTTTCATTTGACCTCTTTCTCTTTCCTTCATAAACCTAGGTCTTCTGGCTTTCTAAGCCAGCTTTCTTCTTGTAGTTCTTGCAAGCATAAAGTGAACTCTTTTCCTTCATGTAGATTTATTCATGATTGATTAACATTTTGCCACATGTGACACACCAACATCTCATTTTCTTTTCTACACACATGCAATATGCATATACATACACACATGTGTACATGTATTGTTATTATCATTTTCACTGGACCATTTGGGAGTAAATTCTAGATACTCTGAACTTCTGTGCTTAGATATTTTTCTGTTAACCTACTAGAAACAAATACATTGTCTTAGATAAATCTTATTAATGATCAAATCTGGGAGAATTCACACTCATACAACACTATTATCTAGTATACAGTTCATATTCAAATTTTACCAATGGTATCTACAGAAACTTCCTTTCAGTACAAGATCACACACTGTGTTTTGTTCTTATACTTCTCGTAAGTCAGCTGCTTTTGACCATTTGGACTCTGCTACCCCATGAGACCTCTATTTCAAGAATGCTAAGACTATCTTTCCCAACCCCACTGTAATATTGGGGTTCAGGGGGCCCTCAGCTTCCCTGAAGAGGACGTTTCTCCAGGTTCTTGGTCTCCTGTCCTCTCAAGAATGAGAGAGGGGACTATGGCGCAGTGTGCATTAAATGCTGGACTCAAAAGTATTTGTAGAAAGTGATTTATTTAGAGAGAGAAAAAGGAGAAGGAGAGAGAAACAGCTAACTCTCACACTGAGTGAAAGAAAGAAAAGTCGCTCTCACACTGAGTGAGAAGACTTCCCAGAGGGGGAAAACCAGAGAAGGAAAGCTCCTCTCACACTGAGTGAGAGAATCCAGAAAGATGGAATCCAGGAGAGGAAAGACAGCTTCCACACTGAGTGGAAGGGAATAGAGAGAGATGGAGTTTAGGAGGGGAAGACAGGCTTCCACGAGAGAGTGTGGAAGGGGACTCCAGAGGAAAAATCCAGGATAGAGAAAAACAGCTTCCACGAAGGGAGTGTTTGTGGAAGGGGACCCAAACATGGAGTCTGAAGGGATGTGGAAGAAGGAGCCTTTTAACCTGGGAGAAACCCCCACCTTCTCTAAGACCCCAGGCTAATGAAAGGAGTTTCTTAGAACTTTCACTGGAGTGATTGACTCTTAGCTTCTTCCCGAGCCCACAAAATTTAAACATAAACCGTTAAACCTCCCAGATAGAGACGGGAGCAGGGCATGGCACTGGGAAGTTCTTGCCCTTAAAACTACGCCCCCTTGTGGACCCTGGAAAAAGAACACCTTCCCTCACCACCTGTTTTAGACAAATTAGCCTGGTTATGACATCCCCAGGAACCCTTCCATAAAGAGGGTCCAAGAACTACTTTCCTTTCTCCCTCCCTCCTTCCCTCATTCCCTCCCTCCCAGTCTTCACTCCTTCTTGTCTTTCTGTCTTTATTTTTAGCATTTTCTGGCACTATATGATGCTCAAGGTTCATCTTGTATTTTTTCCCCCAGTTCTAGAATCAGCCATTTTTCCAAAGGCTCCTTTTAGTGGAGAATGATATTTAGAAATCAAGATTTGGACATCAAGGGTGCTAGTTGCTACCGGGAGGCCAATTTATAGACCTTTTCAGAGGACAGAGCAGGAACATATATGTATACGTACCAAAGTATCACACATATCCATATTTCTGTATTTTTCTTTCTGTATAAATAAATAACACATATACGTACATATAAATATGGGTTCATAATATTTCCAACTCTAATCTAGCATCACAGTGTTGATTTTGGCATCCTTTCTTTGCTTATTTGTAAATTTTTTCCCCCGACAGTGAGAAATCTGACCCTTACTATCTGTTTAACTTATTTACTTTTCTGTTTAACCCTATAATACATGTTTACTTTTCTGTTTAACCCTATAACACTTCAGAATTGTTAAGCTGTATCTCTATGAGAAACAAATTTAACAACCACAGTACAGTGTTTATGTACAGCTCCTTTGTCTTTAGCCTTACAGTATTCAGGGAAATTACTGTTTTCCAAAGATATGTATGTGAGCTCCTTTTTTTCTTATCTTTTTTTGTGAGGTTATCTCTTACATTTGTAGCACAGATTGGTTTGTTTGTCACCATGTGCACAGTCTACACTCTGGGACCCTCGGACATCCTGGATTGACTTTTTTTAATTAAGAAATTTTATTATTTTAGAGCAGTTTTAGGTACACAGCAAAATTAAGTAGAAAGTACACAGTTCTCGTATAATCCCTGCCCCTACACATGCATAGCCTCTCCCATTATCAACATCCTCAGCAGAGTGATTCATCTTTTACAATTGAAAAACCTGCATTGACACATCATTATCACCCAAAGTCCATAATTTACATTAGGGTTCTGCTGTTGGTCTTGAAGATTCATGGGTTTGAACATGTCTATAATAATGTATACCTACCATTGTTGTTTCATACAGAACAGCTTCACTGCCCTAAAAACCCTCTGTGTTCTCCCTATTCTTCCTTTCGTCTCCCCTACCTCTCCATAACCACTGATACTTTTATTATTCCCGTGGTTTGCCTTTTCCTGATTGTCATGTAGTTGGAATTATATAAAATGTAGCCTTTTCAAGCTGGCTTCTTTCACTTATTGATTTGCATTCAAATTTCCTCCATGTCTTTTTTCATGACTTGATAGCTCATTTCTTTTTAATGCTGAATAATATTCTATTCTCTGCATGTACCACAATTTATTTATCCATTCACTTACTGAAACCCATCTTGGTTGCTTCCAAGTTTTGACAAATATGACTAAAGCTACTATAAACATCTGTGGTGTAAGGTTTTGTGTGGACTTTAGCATTCAACTCATTTTGGTAAGTACCTAGAGGCAGGATTGCTGGATTGTATAAGTATATGATTAGTTTTGTAAGAAACTGCCAAACTATCTTACAAAGTGGCTATAGCATTTTGCATTCCTACCAACAATAAGTGAGAGTCCCTGTTGTTGCACATCCTCACCAGTATTTGATGTTGCTAGTGCTTTGGATTTTGGTCATTCTATGGTTAATTTTTAAAAAATGTGCACACACTAAAATTCTCTCTTTGTGATGTGCAGCTCCATGGGTTTTGACAAAAGCAGTGTTATTTATCTAACCCTCTACTACCATACGAAACAGTTCCATTAGTCTAAAAAGTCCTTACAGGGCCCCTTAATAGTAAGCCCTTATCCCCTGACAACCACCAATTTTTTTCCATTCCTATAGTTTTGCCATTTCCATAACGTCATATAAATGGAATGATACAATATGCAGCCTTCTGAGTCTAGCTTCTTTCACTCAGCAAAAATGCATTTAAGGTTAATCTGTGTTGTTGCATAAAATTAATAGCCTATTCCTTTTTGTTGCCGAGTAATATTCGATTACATGAATGTATTAGTCAGGATCCTATCAAAAAACCAAGACCAGTAGAATATATGTATATATATATATATATATATATATATATATGTGTATATATATATGTATATATATATATATGTGTGTGTGTGTGTGTATGTATATACATATGTGTGTGTATATATATAGTGTATATATATCTTTATATATATATTTGTATATATATATTTTAATATATTTTATAAATTCATATGGTATATATATTTGTGGTATATATATTTTTATATATTTTATAAATATATATAGTATATACATTTTGTATATACATTCTTTTATATTTTATAAATGTATATACCATAATATATATTTATAGTATATCTACTATATATGTGTTTTATAAATACATATGTGTATATACCATAAATATACATTTATGGTTTATACATTTTATATATGGTATTTATAAAATATAAAATAATACAAAAATAGATACATAAAGGTATATATCTCTTGCTGGTTCTGGTTTTTGGTAGGATCTATATGTGTGTGTGTGTGTACACACACATACACATACACACACACACACACATATAAAGACAGTCGACCCTCCATACCCATGAGATCTGTATTCATGAATTCAACCAACCACTAATCAAAAATATTTCTAAGAAAACAATGAAAAACAGCAAAAGCTTAAAAATATAAATTTTAAAAGATACAGTATAACAACTACTTACATAGCTCTTGGATTGTATTAAGTAGTATAAGTAATCTAGAGATGATTTGAAGTATGCAGAAAGATGTTCATAGATTACATGCAAAAATACTAAGCCATTTTATATAATGAACTTCAGCATCTGCAGATTTAGGTATCTACAAGAGGTCCTGGAACTAATCACCCACAGATCAGATACCAAGGGATGACTCTATATATTTCAAGGAATTGGCAATTGTAGGGTCTGGCTGGGCAAGTCCAACATTCACAGGGCAAGTCAGCCATCTGGAAACTCTTAGACAGAAGTTGACATGCAGACCACAGGTGGAATTTCTTCTTTCTCAGGGAAACCAATTTTGCTGTTAAAACCTTTCAACTGATTGAATGAAGCCCACCAGAATTATAGAGGTTAATATCCTTTACTTAAAGTTAACTTATTATAGATGTTAATCACATCTATGAAAGACTTTGACAGAAAGACCTAGATCAGTATTCAATTGAATATCTGGCTACTGGAGGCTGGCCAAGTTGACACATAAAACTAGCCATTACACAGTTTGTTTTTCTCATTCATGTGTTGAAGATTTCTCTTGGATCAGAGAATAGAATTCCCTTAGAACAGAGTACATAAATACATTGTAGTATATGTATAGTTGAATACTGTAACAGCAATGAGAATGAATAAACTACAACTCTAACCAACAGCATGGATGAATCTGACAATGAAAGAAACCCTACACAATATAATTATAGTGTTAATAGATGATTCACAAGACTAAACTTATTTATACCATTAAAAAATCAAGATAGGGATTACCCTCGAAGGAGCAGTGACTTGCAAGAGGCAGAAGGAAGCCTCACAGGTGTAGGGTTCCATTACTTGTCCTGGGTTCTGCTTACACCAGTATGTTCATTTCGTCATCATTCATTGGGATATACACTTATGACTTGTACACTTTTATGTATGGGTATTGCACTTCAATAAAAAGTTCAAAAAATTCTCTTGGAGATCAGAGGATCTGGGTTCACATCCTGACATTCCCGCATACTATTCCAGTTGTGTGATCTCAGGAAACTTAACCTCTCCAGTTTCAGTTTCCTCATGGATAAGGTGATATGACTACATTTTTTGCAAGGGTGCTGTGAGGATTAAATTATATATGATCAAAAGGGAGTTTAACTTCTAAAAAGTATTTAGTGATGACAGTAGATATGGATAGATTCCAGTGAGAAGAGAATGGATGCCGCATTTTTCTCTATAGAGCCCTGGCACAAGGACAAAGACAATAGCAAGAAAACAGTATGACAAGTGGTTACAACCTCAAGGGAATATGATTAATGAAAAGAGTACAAATTAAATGCAAATGATTATGACTAAAATATTATTCGATATGGGGCAATCTCTAGCTGCTAGTGTACTTAGAATGTACTTTTCTGCACTTTAGCTAGATTTCCACATGAGAACAGCATATATTCAAACAATAATATACATCATTCAAGGTAAACCTCTCTTCTTTTAGTTTTATAGCTCTTTCTTACCAAATATATTAGAATTAGAAATCATAAAATATGTTGAAATTCTCTGAGGCTGCTGAGACTGGACCTTAATGATTTTTAAAATCTTGATGGCCTAAAGAAGAGATAGAGTGACTATTTTAAAGTTGGAAGCAGTTTTTCTCTTGTTTATTTGTCTATGAGTGGATGCACATTTCTCGTTTGAAGAAAATAGTCAAATTTTATGGTAGCAGACTTCCAAGATGACTCCAATGATAAATGACCCCAATTTATAAATACATATGAGATATATATGTGTGTGTGTGTGTGTATACATGATGTGTATATATATGTGTGTGTATATATATTTATATAGATACCACATATATATATATATACATATATATATACACACACACACACACACACATATATATATCTCAGGTATTTTTAAATATTTGGTATATATATATATATACATGCACACACACACACACACACACATATATATATCTCAGGTATTTTTAAATATTTGGTGTATATATATATATATATATATATATACGTGCACACACACACACACATATATACCATCCTTGCCTCCTGGTATTCATACCCTTGGGCTGTTTCCTCCTACACTGTACCAGGGTTGGTTGTTGTGACTTATAAAATATGGCAGAAGTGATGGTATGTCACTTCCAAAATATGAGCATAAAATACAGTGGCTTTCATCTTGTGTTCTGCCTTTCTCGGGCTATCTCTTGGATTGCTCACTCTGGGGGAAGCCAGTTGTCGTGTCAAGAGAATACCCAGACAGCATGTAACAAGGAATTTGCCAGTGAGGAACTATTAACCACATGTGTAGGTTTGAAAGCAGATATTCCTCCAATCAAGACTTTAGATGAGACCACAGCCCCAGCTGAAAGCTTGACTGCAACCTCATGAGAGACCATAAACCAGAGGGACGCACCTAAGCCACTCCTGGATCCCTGATGCACCAAATCTGTGAGATTGTGTTGTTTGTTGTAAGCTTCTAAATTTGAGGGGTAATTTCTTTTGCAGAAATAGACAGGTAATACAAATGATTAATTTCTCTCTGCAAATATAAAGCCAGAATCCTATTTCGGAGAGGACACATTTAGGACAATGTAGGGGGTTAAACAGTTTTGCACAGTAATGTAAAAAGTTCATTATCTTCATTACAGGTTTGTATCTCTTTAAGAATTCCAATGATATTAACATGAAAGTGAGGTGGGAAAGAGATTCTCCTCTTTCTCTGCTGTATAGAGTGAGGATATCAGGGCCTTCCCTGTAGTATATGATCAGAGACATTCCCAGGGAAGACAAGCAGGCTGGCTCTACCTGATGGTAGAGCTAGTAGGGCCTAAGAGATAAAGCTAATAAGAGACATCTTGGGTGGAAAGAGGAAGGGGACTGGACTCTAGAAGCCTCATTATCTAAAATAATGTTTTAAAAGTGTTATAATTTCACTTTGTTTTTCCAAACGTTCCATAAAGAGATGGGCCTGTGGTAATGATTCAATTCTACAAGTATGGAGTATGGGAGGGTGGCCAGTGTGACCTATCAGCATGGAAGCCTGAGGTAACTAGTAACAACTGGGACATATATCTCTGAGTATTCTAAAAAACACTTGAGAAATAGAACCCAGTAAATGACTAGAGTATCCACCATCATGAAATATGTAAACTTCAATTACAGTTGCTGGTTTTAAAGGGGAGGGTGAACTTTGAAGACTGGAGGACTTGGAAAATTGAATTTCAGTTTCTACTCTTGCTGGGCACATTTTGTATCTTATTCATTCCTTATAATAAGCCATTAAGGTAGGCATTTTCCCCACTTTACAAATGAGAAAATTGAAGCTCAGTGAGGGTAAACAACCTAACTAAATTACAAATCTAGTAAGGATTTGGATCCAGGTGTGTTGGACTTCAAAGCCTGCAATATTTGTGTCAATCTACTGTCTTTTACATTAAAATGAAGAACTTTTGTTTCAGAAAAAAATACTATGATTGAACAAACTTGAAAGGTAGATTTCTTTAATAGGAAAATATTTGCCATCTGTATGACAAACGATTAAAATACACAGCACATAAATAGCACCTATAAGTCAAAATGAAAAAGAATTAACTGCTCTAGTAAGCAAAGTATAGAACACATAATCCACTGTATACCAGTCTATACAGCATACTATGTAATCATATAGGGATTTCTGAATTTGTATGTTATAATTGCATACATGTAGTAGACGTTTTTTTTTGCCTGCCTTTCTTCTTTGTAGTAACAGGCCCTGGCTTTTCATTTAGGAAATTGCTCCTCCTCCATCCGTCCTCTTTGTGGGACTGTCAATCATAGAGTCCATCCCCTGTTTTATTGATTGTCTAGCAGTGGGCACATGATCCAGTTTGGACGAATCACAGTCCCTCTCCCAAAATTTTGAATGCTGAGTAGTGCTATGAAGGATGGAAGTCAGTTGGCACTACATCATTCTGATGGCAATGGCCTAAAGCAAGAGTCTGCAATTTTTTGTGTAAAAGGTCAGAGAGTAATAAGCTTTGTGGGCCATACAGTGTCTGTTGCAACTACAAAGATTCTGTCACTGTATGATGAAAGCAGTCATGGAGTAAACAAATGAGCATGATTGTGTTCCAAGAAAACTTTATTTGCAAAAGCAGGTAGTAGACTGGATTTGGCATATAGACTATGGTTTGCCAACTCTTGCAATGGAGGAACAATCCACAGGCACAATGCTACTCATATTCTCTAGGGGTGCTCATGTTATGGTCTCTTTTGAGACCTGAGTATTAAGCTTCTCCAATTGTGTGAGACACTTGGCACCGTTGCAGTAAATCCCTCTTTTTGTGGTTGTTGCCAAAATTAGTTTCTGTTGCTTGCAACTAGAGACAGCTAACTACCACAATAGGCACTTTTCAAAAGCAAACATTGTTTTAAAAAAAACTAGAGTTTTGAAGGAGCACAGGGAATTTTACCTCAAAAAACGGCTTTCTGGTATAGTGAGTATTTTTAAGTAAAGGTCCTTAGAGATTAACAGATGTTAGAAGAGATGTTTTTTATTTATATAAAGACTGGATACAGCTACCAAGAACAACTGCTTTTTTTCTGTTATCTCATTGTCTCTTGTAGAGAAAAAGGCTAAGAATGTAACCATACCGGAACAGACCTATTTATAACATAGTGTCTGTCTCTCAGAGACACTTAATTTTTAAAGAGAACTTTTATGTTAATCTCTGTTTTTTGATCTATTTTATTTTCTCTGGTAATCATGTATTGCCCCTAAAAAATTATATTTCCCATCTCCTTCTTCCCCTATGAAATAAGGCTATATAAGTATTTAAGCCCCATTGAGATATGGGGCAATCACTCTGTGATTCTCCCCTGTGTACACATTAATACATTTACATGCCTTTTCTCTAATTAATCTGCCTTCTGTCAGTTAATTTTTCAGTGAAACTTCAGAGGACAAAGGGCAAGATTTCCCTTCACCCCTACAGTTTTAAGAGTTCACTTGAAACATTTAATGGGTATTCATCAAAGTATTTTAACATACACCAAGAAGACATCTTTCACTATCACACATGAGTCTAAGTGACCTCCTTGTTGTACTCTCTCTAATGATTATTACCAAAAGGCAACCTTCCACTTTTTCAGAACAATTATAGTATATAGACCTTCATAAATACTTACCCACACAAATTCAAAACCTATATTAATTTTTAAAAGATTTGTTAAAATTTAAAGCCTCTTCATTTTTATTATTCTAGGTTTAAAATGCCACAAACACTGAGTATCATTAAAACATTCAACATATGGATTTTTCTATTATTCTTACCACAAGGAAAAATCAGCAAAACACCATTCAGACCTATATGGACTAAGAATATTTGGCTTACCAGCAATCAAAAGCATTTCAAGAGCAAGAGATGTTCATCAGGTTTGAGTGTTCACTTTCAAATTGCCCCAAAAGCTTGACCTGAAATCCGCTGAGGATCCCTAAGATGCTGCTTCCTAGAACCACAAAAACTAATAGTGGGGTTCACAAATTGGGAAAAAATGCACAATACTAATTAATAATAGTTGCCACTTGTTGAGTGTCTACCATGTGCAGAACACTTTACATATATTGTTTCTAACCCTTCCAGAGATTTTCATCATCATTGTATAGGTAAAGGAATGATCTCAGCTACATATACCTAGGGTGTCAAATTTAGGGTTTTGTTTTATTTTGTTTTTTGAGACAGGGTCTCACTCTGTCACTGTCACCCACACTGCAGTGCAGTGGTACAATCATGGCTCACTGCAGCCCCAACTTCCTGGGCTCAAACGATCCTTCCACCTAAGCCTACAGAGCAGCTGGAACTACAGGCATGCACCACCATGCCCAACTATTTTTTGTATTTTTTGTAGATATAGGGTTTTTCCATGTTACCCAGGCTGGTCTCAAACACCTAGGTTCAAGCAATCCACCTGCCTCAGCCTCCAAAAGTGCTGGGATTACAGGTGTGAGCAACCACGCGTGGCTTAAATTTGGGTTTTCAATAGTTCTTTTTTGCTCCAAAAACAATGCTTGTTTCACTATTTCACAGTGATAAGTCTCCCATGAGATCATTCTGTATTGTGCATGGGTAGAATAAGGAACTTAACTCTGTGCCTCTTTTGACTGATTCAGCAGGGAATGTCTAACATTCCTGTCATCTTCATCTATAGATTTGCAGGATGTCAAGTTTTATTTGTTAGTGGATATTCTGGGTTGACATTCCAGTATTGATTCTTTCTTGTTGTTGTTATTTCCAAACAGAACCCTGATTTTGATCAAGGATCCGATCCTCCCTCATGTAGCCATGTGATTCAGGGTTTCCTGAGTTCAAAGGCTGCGAGTTCAAGAGGTATGCCTGATTGATCTAATGCAGTGATTCTCAGTTGTCTCCAGATCAGCAGCATCAGCATCACCTGATAACATGCTAGGAATGCACATTCCTGGGCAACTGTGGACTTGCTGAACACAAAACTCTGTGGGTGCAGACTAGCACTTTGTATTTTAAAACAAGTTCTTCAAGTGATGCTAATGCATGCTAAAGCATGAGAACCATTGATCTAAGGGGACCATACTTCCTTGCTGGTGATTGGGTTAAGCATGGTCCTATGACCTGATTCTGGCCAATTATATTTGAAGTGAGAACTGCTATGTGGCTTCTGGGAAACGTTTGCACATTCCTAAAAAAGAAGCATATAAAAATATGGTCCCTGTACATCTTCTGGATGTTATTATACCTAGATCTGTTGCAGCCGTCTTGCTACAAACCTTAGAATAAAGCCTGTTCTGAGAATGGCAGGACAACAGTGATGGAAAAAGCCCAAGGTTTTCATGACATCACTGAAATTGTCAAATCAACTACCCTAACTTTAGTCTTCCTGTCTTGTGAGATAATATTGTTCAGTGAAAATAGATAACAATGAATCAAGGACAAAATCAAGAGAAAGACAGGGTGGGGATGGGATGGGTAGATGACATTTAAAGGGGAAAGAATACCAAAGCTCTGAAAGTTTGCAGATTCAGCTGCTCAGGTTCTTTATAGAGTCACAAGAAAGAGCTGATGTTTAAGACTATACAGAAATACAAGACAGAAAAGGAAAAGACCCCACCAGCTGCATCCTTAACCCAAGCCCCAATTCTCTCAGCTTTGGGAGGTGTCCCCAGTTTCATAGGCAACTAAGACCATCACTAAATATTACTTAGACGTGTTGCCTCTCAGCTTTATTCTCACAAAATCAGTGATTATGCTAGATTGGTGACACTGGGCATAGAGCACCTGTACAGGACAGACTTCAAGCAAATCACTTTAGAGGCAGCAGAAATCTCTGGAGCCAGCGCTGTTGGCTGCCTGGCAGTTAATTATTATGGTGCCTAGTCCAACAATCTGTGACTAGAATAGTGAATAGTCAACAAAACAGACTACAGGAGCAATTATAGTAAAGCAGGAAGAAATCAGTTGGGGCTGCCCCTGCAAATACAGTAGCTTTGTGAAGAGCAGGTTTGGAGGTGTCGTTAATTTATTTATTTTTATTACATCCAATACAAAATTTCTTAAACCAATGGTTGTGCTGGGACTGAATTTTAATAGTAAGCAGGTATTTACTTAAATGTCCACTCTGCCTACTGAAAAAGATAAAAGTTGGCAACAGTTTGGGCCTCAAGGCTGGCTGGCATCCCTTCATCATAGCTTGGCAGATCCAGAAACTCTGGAAACATTAACAATGGATTTGTAAATTCAACAGAGACAACTTTATAAGCTATAAAGTTAGAATAGAATAGAAGGGAACTTCTTTAACTTGATATAGAGTATATACCCCAAATACAGCAAACATCATTTTAATGGTACATTAGAAATATTCCCTTTAAATTCGGGAAGAAGACAAGAGTGTCTGCATCCAATGATGTTTACTGAATAGATAAGTTAGAAAGAATGAATAAGACCTCATATTTGCTAGCACAACAGGGTGACTATAGTCAAAGATAATTTTATGTGTACATATTATAATAAAGAAGTGTAATTCAATTGTTTTAACATGAAGGATAAATGCTTGAGGTGATAGATACCCCATTTATTCTGATATGATTATTGCACATTGCATGCCTGTATCAAAATATCTCATGTAACTCAGAAATATATACACCTAACATGTACCCACAAAAATTAAAAATTAATTAAGTCACTTGAAATACATTATTTTACCTATGCGATTATGATATATTGTTAGGATTCCCTTAAATTTTGATAGTCACAATTGACTTAATAGAATCTAAATCTGTTCAATATGTCTTCTCTCTTCCTTAAAAAGGATCTTAGAATATTTTAACCCCAGTCAATTTCGCATTGTAAATAATTTTATTTTCATTTTGTTATGTTCCCCAAATTAGTAATTATTACATTTTGCTGAATCAAAGGCATCATTGATTGTATAATGTACCATGATTTTACCTACTCCAAAGAAAAATATGCTGCCAATTACAGGACACATCAACACATAAGATGCATCCAATTTCAGAAACGTTGAAAAGATTAAGCGTACCATATAATCAATTAAATGTGGTATTATGATTATTGCTGTTGATAGAGTCAATCTTTATTTAGTTTTACCCACCCATTTACTTTGCTCTTAATTGCTAAGTCTCCCGCCTTCCTTTCTAGATAAATTCTTTGTTCTGGAGTACATCTTTGAGAGTTCTTTTAGGGAGGATCTATGAGTCATAAAAACTCAAAACCTACGCCTGGAAATACTTAAAATGTTTTATTTTAAATTTTATTTCAATTTCACTGAAAGTTTTGGATTTTTTACTCTGTGCATATTGTATTTTAAAAACAATTAAAAATATAAGAAAATGAAAACAAAATTTTTTGCTGAGGTGTGACTTTCACACAGTAAGCTGTACAAACATTATATGTACAGGTTGATGGATTTTTACCTTCATAATCACCACCCAGTTTCTGAAAATGTTTTTAAGAAAAATAGCTTTCAAAAAAATGAAAGCTATTTTTTGCTGGATATAGTGATATTTTTCTATTGTCTCATGGTTTCAGTTGTTGTTAAGTCAGCTAGCCATCTAATTGCTATTCTTGGAAAGTAATTTGTCTTTCTTCTTAGATCAATTTTAACATTATATAGATTTTGGCATTTGGGACTTTATGAATTTGTATTCAAATGTGAGTTTATTTTATTTTTTCTGACGAATATTTTGCTTTCTGAATCTGAAAATTAGTATCTTTCATCCTATCTGAAAAACTGTCAGCCATTATCTCTTTAATTATTGATTCGCTTCAATTTTCTATATGTGCTCCTTTTGAAGTTTCTATTTGATGTATGTTGGGCTTTCTTATTCTACCTTCCATGCCTGCTCGATATTAAACTTCTTGAGGTATAATTAACATAATTGAAATGCACCCATTTTAAGTGTATAGTCCTATGAGCTATAACCAACATTTATACCAATATAATAATGATCATGGTCAGCATACAGATCATTTTCAATCCCCTAAAAATTTCTCTTACGCTCCTCTCCAGACAGATCTGTCACACTCAGCCCTAGGCAACCACCGACATACTTTCTATCATTATTTAGTAGTTTTGACACTTTTAGGATATCATACAAATGGAATCACACAATATAAATTCTTTGTGTCTGGCTTCTTTCACTCAACATACAATGTTTTTGAGATTCACCCATGTTTTAAGGTATATTAGTAAACTGTTCCTTTTTATTGCTGAGTAGTTTATCAGCATACGGATATCACACATTTGGTTATCCCTTCATCTATTAATGGACATTCGGGTTGTTTCCAATTTGGAGTTATTATGAATAAAACTGCTATAAACATGTGGACATATGTTTTTATTTCTCTTTATTTACCTAAGAGTGAGACAGCTAGAACACACTGTAAATATATATTTAACATTATAAGAAACCTCTCAACTGTTTTCCAGAGTTGTACCATTTGCTATTTCTACCATCAATGCATGAGAGTATTAATTGCTTCACATTCCTGCCAACACCTGGTATTATTAATCTTTTTAATTTTAGCCATCCTACTAAATGTGTAGTAGTACATGATTGCCATTTTAATTTGTAGTTCCCTGATGACTAATGATGATAAACATCTCTGTGTGTGTCTATGGCAATTTTTAGATCATTTTTGTGATGTTTCTTTTTAAGTCTTTTGCCTACTCATTTAATTAGATTTCTTGTCTTATTAATAAATTATGAGTTCACTATATATTCTGGACACAAGTCCTTTGTCAGATTTACGTATTGCAGATTTCTCTCTGATTCTGTCACTTACCATTTCATTTTCTTAATATCTATTTCAAAAATCAGAAGTTTTAAATCTTGATGAAGTCAAATTTATTAAACTTTTTCTTTGTTGTTTATGCTTTTTGTGTTCCATCTAAGAAAACTTTGCTTTCATCAAGATAGTGAAAGTTTTCTCCTATGTCTTCTTCTAGGTTTTATAGTTTTAACTTTTGCCTTTTGATCTGTAATCCATTTGAGTTAATTTTTGTGTATGAAATAAGGTAAAGATTGGGTTTTTAAAAAAATATATGGACATCCGGTTTGCCAGCACTATTTGTTGAAAATACTGTTCTTGCCCCAATTGAAGTGCCTTGGCACCTTTGTAAAAGACCAATTGACCATATATTTATGGGGCTACCTGTGGACTCTATCATTTTCTATATGCCTATCTTTGTTCCAGCATGACACTCTTTTTTTAAACTTTTATTTTAAGTTCAGGGGTACATGTGCAGGATGTGTAGGTTTGCTACATAGGTAAATGTGTGTCATGAGGGTTTGCTGTACAGATCATTTCATTGCCCAGGTATTAAGCCTAGTATCAATTAGTTATTTTTCCTGATTCTCTCCCTCCTCCAACCCTCCACCCTCCAACGGGCTCCAGTCTATGTTGTTCCCCTCTATGTGTCCATGTGTTCTCATCATTTAGCTCCCACTTATAAGTAAAATCATGTAGTATTTGGTTTTCTGTTCCTGTGTTAGTTTGCTAAGGATAATGACTACCAGCTCCATCCATGTCCCTGCAAAGTACATGATCTTGTTCTTTTTCAGTGCATAATATTCCATAGTGTATATGTACCACATTTTCTTTATCCAGTTTATCTTGATGGACATTGGATTTGATTCAATGTCTTTGGTATTACAGTACCACACTCTTTTGATTACTATAGCTTTATGAAAAGTATTGAAATCAGATAGTGTAAGTCACTTAATTTTGTTCTTCTTTTTCAAGGTTGCTTTGACTATCCTAGGTTCTGTGCATTATACCTTGTCAGTTTGTCAATTTCTTCAAAAAATTATGCTGAGATTCTAATTGGATGTGTGCTGAATCTACAGATCATTTTGGGGAGAACCGATGTTTTAACAGTAACACCTCTGAGTCTTCCAATCCATTTATTAGGTCTTCTTTAATTTCTCTTGGCAATGTTTTACACTGCTCAGTGTAAAAGTCTTGCACATATTTTGTTTAAATGATTTCCAAGTATTCCATATTTTTGATGCTATTGAAAATTGTCTTCTTTTAAATTTTATTTTCCAATTGTTTATAGCAAGTATATAGAAATTTATACATTGACATCGTATTATTTGAACTTGCTGAATTCACTGATCAGTTCTAGTAGTTTTTTTGGTAGACTGTTTAGAATTTTCTCTGTATACAATCATGTCATCATGAATAGAGATGGTTTTCTTCTATTCTAAACTGTATGCATTTTCTTTTTTCACTTGCTGATTTTACTTGTTGGCAGCTCCAGTATAATGGCGAATAGAAGTAATGAAAGCAGAAATTCTTGCCTCATATTTTGTCTTGGGAGAAAGTGTTCAGTCTTTCAACAATAACTATGCTGTTACTTAAATATTTTTCATAGATTTCCCATTATCAGGTTGAGGAAGATTTCTTCTATTTCTAGTTTGCTGAGAGTTTTTATATTGAGTGTATTTTGAATTTTTGCAAATGCTTTTTCTTCATTTATTGAGATGGTCTTATGTTTCTATTATTTTATACTTTTAATATGATGAATATGATGAATTACACTGATTGATTTTCAAATGGTAAACCAGTCTTGCATTATTCAGATAAACCTTACTTGGTCATGATGTAGCACCCTTTTTATATAGGTCATGATTCAACTTTAGATTTTATACTGAGTGAAAAGGAGCCATTAGAAAGTTTCTGAGCAGAGGAATGATACAACATGGCATAATTAGTAGGATTCATCTGGGGTTGCTCTATTGAGAAACTACAGTAGAGGCAATAGTGTAAGAGGGAAGACCAGGTATGAAATTATGCCAATAATCTAGGTGAGAGGTGATGGGTGAATTAGAACAGGGGTATAGTAGTGGAGGTGATGATAAATGGTCACATTCTGAATATATTTTGATGGTAGAGCCAATAGACTTCTTCTGATGGATTGGATGTGTGGTTTTAAAAGATGAAAGAAATCAGAGGTATTGCTAAGCTTTTAGACCTGAAAATCTTGAAGAGCAGAGTTATCATCCCTTAAAATGGGGAAAGACTGAATGAGGAGCAGCTTTAGGGATATGGAAGATTAAGAGTTCGGTTTTGAATATCTTGAGTTTGAAATAAGCAACATACATCTAAATGGAAATGTTGGTTGGATGTGCAGGCTCACGCCTGTAATCCCAGCACTTTGGGAGGCCAAGGTGGGTAGATCATTTGAGGTCAGGAGTTTGAGACCAGCCTGGGCAACATGGTGAAACCCTGCTTCTACCCAAAACACAAAAATTAGCCGGGTGTAGTGGCACATGCCTGTAATCCCAGCTACTTGGGAGGCTGAGGCAGGAGAGTCACTTGAACCCAGGAGACAGAGGTTGCAGTGAGCCGGGATCATGCTACAGCAGTCCAGCCTGGCAACAGAGCAAGACTCAGTCTCAAAATTAAATAAATAAATAAATAAATAAATAAATGGAAATGTCAAGTAGCACTTTGATATATAAGAATTAACTTCATGTGAGAGGCTGAAACAGAAGTTATAAGCTGTGCTTCAGTTTCTAAATGCAAATAATTCTGGAAGGACCTGCCTCACAGAGTTTTGCATTAAATGAGACTACACATGAAAATATTTGCCAGACACATAAGAAGCATTCAGTAAATGGCAGCTATTATAAAACTGGAAGGGGAGTTGAGGACAGACTTTGAAGAGTGTTGAATCCTTGTCTAAGGAACTGATATTCGTTCTGAAAACATCAATGAACCCATGAAGTTTGCTGAACAGGAAAGTGACGTTATCAAAGTGGCACTAAACACCAAAACAGAGGTGTCAAGGGAAACAAGTGTTGAGAATGGACTACTTGATCTGATGGCAAAGATGCCACTGGAAATCTTAGAAATTACTGTTTCAATAGTAAGGGATCACCATATCATAGTACAAGGGGATTAACAAGTAACTTGTAGCAATTAGAAGTATAATAGTGAAAGGAGAGAAAATCAGTAAATAAAAGGAGCATCCAAGTCAAAAAAGATATCTTTGGGTTAAGATTTACATTGGGAAACAAATACAAAAACAACACAAAATAACCAAAGGAGCGAAACAATAAAATTGGAGGAGAAAGAAGCAATCTATGTGTGTTTGAAGACATGGGGAGGAGTCCATGAAGATAAGGTGTTGGAGAAAGAGAAGGTAAAGTAAAAAGCAAGGTTTCCAAGCAGATAGAATATGGACTCAAGAGTACAAATGGAGAGGTGAGCTTTGAAATCTCAACTAATCTACTAGCTAACTTCTGAATTTTTGCTCTGGCAACAAGGCCCTTCAAGGCCCCAGGCTTACCTCATTATGCAATCAGTCTATAACTTCTGTATGTTTTTGTCCCAGGAAGACTGGCTTCTTTACTACCCATTACCACCTACCACCCGCAGAGCCCTAAAACACTGTGGCCCATGTTCTTAGGCCTACCTGTAATGATAACCCCAAACCACCTTCCTGCTTATATGTGAATCGATCTCTTCCTCTAATAGTCATTTTCTCAAGGAAGCCTGCTATTACCATCCCACCCAACAGTATTCTGTCCCTCCCCTGACCTTCTTCAGCACTTGCTCTTTATGTGCTACTTTTTATTGTTATTTGTCTTTAGTGTATATCTTCTCCCTCTCCAAGTGGGTTATAAGCCCCTCAAGGGCCTGATTCATCTTCATATTTGCAGTAATGAGCACATAAGAAGCGTTCAATAACTGGCTGTTGTTGATGATGATTACAAAAAATTGAATTGAGGAATAATGTCATCAAGCTATGGCAGCCTGGTGAGTCACCCTTAACACTGTAGAGAAAGACTTATCAAGGAAATAGAAGTACTCACATTACAAGACACTCTCCCCCAGTGTTATGCTAAAGCCACAGTACTTTTTTTCTCTATGTTGGTGCTCCCATTTAACTATTTGAATATATGGCATCCAACTTTATAACATGCTCTGACTTCTAAACTTTTAGTTCATTTAAGATTGTTTGCTTCTTGAGGAAATTTAGGGACACATTAGTCCCTTGCAAATCACCCTTTAGGCAACATGAAGCTTGTCCAACCCACACGCCATGGGCCACATGCAACCCAGGATGGCTTTGAATGTGGCCCAACAGAAATTCGTAAAATTTCTTAAAATATTATGAGTTTTTTTTTGCAATTATTTTGTTTAGCTCATCAGCTATGGTTAGTTTTAGTTTAGTGTATTTATGTGTTGCCCAAGACAATTCTTCTTCTTTCAATGTGGCCCAGAGAAAGCCAAAAGATTGGACAGCCCTAGGCTACATAATTTACTCCAAATAACTTACTCTACTTCATGACACATAGATCCAAGTTAATACCACAAGGTGCCTGCATCTCTGTTTATCGTTTATGTTTCAACTTTTCTGTAATTTCAAGGTCTACCTGGTCTACCTGGGTTAGTATTAATGTAATTGTCAGGGCCAGAAAGTCCAGTTAAGGGTTTGAACTAGAACTGAAGGGCCAGAGGTAATGATGAAGAGAGTAACATGATACAGGTGACTTTAGAGTGATTTACATTGTCTAGCCCATTATGATTTCTAGCCTAGAGTAAGGGCTGTCATAGGAAGACAGCTTCTGAACTCACTTCTAATGTTTAAATGAAAATGAGTCTGAGTGAGGCAGAACTTGACTCTCACTATGGAAGTTAAAAAAGCTTTTCCCAATACTTCCTGCATCTAGGGTACAGGCACATAACTGAAGGCATGGCTAATCAAAGACATGGACTAGTGACAGACAGAAGCAGAGATGGGGTAAAACCATACTGGAGTCAACAGCATTGTTCAGCAACTAGAGCCAGCAACCTGGAGTTCAGGCTCAATAGCAGCTGTGCAAGAGTATGCTCACTGTATAGGGTTTATAACAAGTTTATGGCTGTAGCTCTGGATGCAGTGCCACCCTTGTTCCTGTCTATTTTCTGAATCTGGTTCTCTTGACTTTCCATCAATTCTGCACATGATGTACTCCCCCTGCCCATAGATTTTTGTATTGAAAAACGTCAAATCTTCAGGAAGGGTGAAAGATTTGTAAATTCAGTTCCTGTATACTTTTCACTTGGATTAACCAACTTCTTAATATCTTGCTACATTTGCTTTGTCTGTCTCACATATATATATATATATATATATATATATATATATACACACACACACATATATATACATATACATATATATGCACACATAGGTATGTATAGGTATATCATATATCACATATATTATATATTATATATTTGAAAACAACTTGAGGACATCATGATACTTTAGCCCTAAATACTTGAGCACAGGCTGGGCATGGTGGCTCATGCCTATAATTGCAGCACTATGGGAGGCCAAGGTGGGTGGATCACTTGCGGTCAGGCATTCAAGACCAGCCTGGCTAACATAGTGAAACCTCTTCTCCACTAAAATTACAAAAATTAGCCAGGCATGGTGGCAGGCACCAGTAATCCCAGCTACTTGGGAGAGTGAGGCAGGAGAATCACTTGAACCTGGGAGGTGAAAGTTGCAGTGAGCCAAGGTCACCACTGCACTCCAGCCTGGGCAACAAGAGCGAGACTCTGTCTCAAAACATATCTCCTAAGAACAAGGACAATCTCCTACATAACCACAATACCATTATCAAACCCCAGAAATGTAGTAATCAGTCTGTAAAATCATCAAATTACAGTACATATGCAAGTTTCCCCAGTTGTTCCTAAAATGCCTTCTACGTCTTTTACCCAGCCCAGTTTCCAATCGAGATTTGTTGCCTTGATGGCATTTAAAAGCAATTTTTTCCTTCTTTTTGTTTTTCTTCATTAGATACTTTTTTTCAAGAGTTTAGGCTAGTTGTCTTGTAGAATAAAACATCCCACATTCTAGATGTCTCTAATTATATCCTCACTCATGACTAGATTTAGATAAAACACTCTAGACAAAAGTGCTATATATGTGTTGTTGTGTAGTTGCTATTGTATCACATCAGGAGGCACTTAATGTCATGTTGGTGACACTAAGACTGATCACTTTTAAATTAAAGTGATGACTATCATAGCTCCACACTGTAAAACCACATTATTCTTTTTGTAATTAGGAAGCAATTTATGGGTGATATCTTGATATCATACCTTGACTATTTGGAATACCTGGTTGCCCAAATTACTCTTCACTCAACAGTTTTAGCACCCACTGATGATCCTTGCGAGACTATTACATTGAAGTTTGAAAAATTGTGAGTTTCTAAATCTCTCATTTTTTCTACATTTTATAATTAGTATTACTGTGAAAAAAAAGAACTTTCCTCCCACCCTTGCTCACCCCCTTTGGCCCTATCACTTCAAATTAATGGATTGTTTTAACTAAATGTATTAAAATCCATGACCAAGATTATTGCAATGTTAAAACTGTCTTGATTTTAACCAGTAGGAACCCCTCAAGACAACTCTTGTGTTCTCTGACCTAATCCCATTAGCATCTGAACACTTCCTTTCTTTCTGGCACAACAAGATGTTCCAGGATCACCTTGTACCTTCCCTACCCCAGCCCTGAAATCAGTCATTTCTCCAAAGTCTCTTTGTTCTATTTAGTGGAGTACTGCATTTAGAAAGCAACATTTGAGCTCTAGATATGCTCATTGCTACTTGGATGTCACTACTTCTAAGTCCAGTGAGTGAATAGAGCCTGGAAAAAATGTATATATGTGTATAAAATGAATGCATATTGATATTTTGGATTCAAATTTAACATTACAGAACTTTCCCTACTTTCTTTTACTTTATACCTGTTTATACTTGTTATAAAGTATACTTGGAAGTCTTGATTCCAAACAAAATTAAAACATTTCCTTATCTGCTTCATTGTACACTATACATAAATGCACAAATATAATGCACTATTCACAATACAGTTACTAAATAAAGTTTCTTATGACTTTACAGCTCTTTTTGGCCTTAGAACACACAAGAGGTCTTCAGGAAGTTTATGAAAATGCATATTATGAAAAACTATGCATGGATTTCAAATTTTTTGCACCAAAATAGACTTGTTCTAACTTATTATATCTGAATCGGATCTAGTTTGAGGCACTAAGAAAGATAAGGCATCAGTTTGAAAAGACCCTTTATCAGAGCAACATAAATTCTGTTAAAAGGACAAACATCAAATTTATGATGAAGCTTGGGTGGAAGAATGGTGAAATTGTTGACACTTTACAAAAAACTTGCAGGGACAATGTCTCAAGGAAATCAGCAAAATAGGTAACCATCCACATCAATTTGTGAGGAAGAAATTAATCTTGTTTGTGTCCTAATTGAAGAGGACTGATGATTAACAGCAGAAAAAGCAGCCAACACCATAGTCATCTCAACTGGCCTAGCTTACAAAATTATGACTGAAGATTTAAAGTTGGATGAAATTTCCACTCAAAAGGTACCAAAACTATTGCACCCAGATTAGCTGAAGATGAGAGTAGAACCTTTGATGGAAATTTTAAATAAGTAGGATTGAGACCCTGAAACATTTCCTTGAAGACTTGTAACAGGAGATGAAACATGGCTTTACCAGTATGATCCTGAAGACAAAGCACAATCAAAGTAATGGCTACCAAGGGATGGACGTGGTCCAGTCAAAGCAAAAGTGGACTGATCAAAAGCAAAGGTCAGAGCAATGGTTTTTTGGAATGCTGAAAGCATTTTGCTTGTTAACTTTCTGGCGGGCCAAAGAACAACAACAACTGCTTATTATGAGAGTGTTTTGAGAAAATTAGCCAAAGTTTTAGCAGAAAAATGCCTGAGAAAGTTTCACCAGAGTCCTTCTCCACCACCACAATGCTCTTGATCATTCCTCTCATCAAACAAGGGCAATTTTATTAGAGTTTTGATGGCAAATCATTTGGCATTCATATTACAGTCTGATTTGGCTCCTTCTGACTTATTTTTGTTTCCTAATCAAAAGTCACCCATTTTTCTACAGTTAAAAATGTAGAAGTCTATGTTGACATGATTAAATTCCAATGACCCTCAGTTCTTTAGGGATAGAATAAATGGCTGTTATAATCATTTACCAAAATACCTTGACCTTGATGGAGCTTATGTTGAGAGATAAAGTTATAATTTTATTGTTATATTTGAATTCCATTTTCCACAAAGATTTTGAAGTCACCTCATATTCTAGCAATGATGTATCTAGTCAGAGATATGTGTTCAAAATTTTGAAAGAAATTTTAATTTTCTTTTCTCTGTCATTTGTTACAAATGTGATACTTAGGTTCGTTTCTATTTTTATTAACTTTTAACATTTGATTTTTCATTATTTTTTGTTAAACTTTAAAAACATATAAAACATTTATATGTTTAAAAAGTCAAAACTATCTTGTTTTATCTTTTACCACATTTACCTCAAAAAGAAAAAAGAAAAAAAAAGGGGAAAAAGTCAAAACTATCTAAAATGTCATCCTCAAAGTAGTCACTCTTCTATTCCTATCTTATCTACTCAGTTTCCACCAACTCTCAATAGATTCTGTCTTAGCCTTTCTCCATTTGTTTTTGTAGGAAAAAAGTACCCATACCAATTTACATCTATCTATATGTCATAGATATGTGTGTTCTTCTTAGTTGTTATGCAAAAAGTAACATGCTAATATGGTATTCTTTTCTCTTACCACTTAATAATATATCCCGGAAATGACACTATATCAGTTCATAGACTATGCCTCATTATTTTATACAACTGTTTGTACTCCATTGGCCTCCATGTCTTAAAATCCTTCGTCTCTTCCATGGTACCTAGAACTATCTCAGATTTATAGTAGATAAGTTATAAATATTTTGTGGTTGACTAAGCAAAATAATAGTGGGCTAAATTGCAGCATAAACTACTATGATTAGGCTTCAGTAACAACATCCTACAGTAAGAATTACTAAGTTCCTTAAAAATTGCTTAAGCATAAAATTATGTGTCAATTAAAAATAAAAAACAAGTAAAAGCAGAATTTTGATTTTACAAAAATGCTAAGCGAGGTTGTAGAAAATCTTTCCCTAAAGTTCTTAGGAATTAAAAAGTGGAAAACAGTAGTTTAGATTAAGGTATTTCCTCTTTTTAATTCCTAAGACCTTTAGGGAAAGATTTTCTACAACCTCTTTTAGCATTATTTTACCCTAGCATCCATCCTAACAGACTTCAGTACTCAGAAAATTTTAGAAGCTGAAATGATTTGGAATAAATACTATGGCCATATTAAAAGACCTTTTTGAAATGCCATTATAGAGCTAAAATATTCACCCAGCTGAGAACACTTTCTTTACAATAACACTACTACCAAGATGTGATTTAGTAGTAAATTTCTTTAACATTTCAAAATCCTTTAATGATAGGTCATTTGTTGAGCTCCAATTTTTCCCCCAATTGTAGACTTCAGCACCAACTGCACCTTTTCTTTGCCTGTGGTTATCATGGAGTTCAATTTTTTTTTTTTTAATATAGAGAAGCATATGTGTTCACTGGCAAAGGAATCTAGTTAACATCAAGATTTTAGCATATGCCCTGATGCTAGGGCACTTTTTAACTATCCTCAAGAACAGTGTTCAAACTTTTGGTCTTTGATTAAGTGCGTGATTCTAACAATCCAGCATTACTACATATACACTTTGCTTTTCAAAGAATGGATCAGAAGATCCAGTCTAAAATTGTGATCTGGGACAAGCAACATCAGCATCGCCAAGGAGTTTGTGAAAAATGCAGAATGTCGGGCCCCACCCTAGACCTACTAAATCAGAACCTGTATTTTAATATAATTCCTCAGGTGATTCATGATGCACATTAGAGTTTGAGAAGCACTAATGTAACATTTATACGAGAGAAGCAAACAGTTAAATAGGAATAGCCCAATAAATCAGCAAGTGGGTGGTGGTAATCACATTTCAGTTGCTACTGGAGGGGGCGCAGAAGAGATAACGATGGAGTGGAGTCATTGCATAAAGCAAAGCGGGGAGAGTAGTAAAGAAAGATTATTGAGACAGCACCCCAACCAAAAGTTTTGTTCTGCCAAAAGCCAGAGAGGTTTGTAAAACTGTTCTCATTGCAACAAAAGGGAGGGGGAAAGCATGGAAAGAGAGAAGAAGAAGAGGTATAGATAATATAATGGAGGATGAAAGACATAAAAAAATTGGAGCCTCGGTTCTGCTGGCAGACTTATTGTAATTGGGATGCAAATTAGTGATTATGGAAGGTTTATGAATAAGGTCCCAGTTAAAAGCAGCCAGCAGTACACGGCTCAGAAGCTGTGGCTTCTGGCACAGGAGAATCCTTTCCCTCTCCTTGATTTATTCTCCAGTGATTGTGAATTTTCTGAAGATTATATATATATATATATATATATATATATATATATGATGACAATGGAGATTCTGTGAAACTTTTTCCTTGATATTTAATCACAAATTCATTATGGATTTTCTTGATGAATTAAACCTCTTCCCATAACAATGTCTTAAGAGTGCCTGTGTGTATGTGAACAGGGGAGAAGGGTAGACAATCAAGTACCTATCCCTAGATCTAATAGGAAAAATGGACCAGTGAAAAGGGTAAGATAATCCCAAAATTACCACAGGGATAGTTACATCCTTAAATTCAGAACTGGAAGGCAGCATCGAAATCCCTTGACATTCACCTATTATATGTTTTATTGACTTTTTTATTGTCTTTTCTCCCAGAGTAAAAAATTGCTAAAACCTGAACTGAAGCACCTATATTTGCTATGAATTTTACTCACGATCTATAAGGTTGAGATTGCTGGTTGAGAGCAAGGGAGAGAGAGAGAGAGAGAGAGAGAGAGAGAGAGATTAGATGATGCCAGAAAATACTATACTTCCTGAAAGAGAACCAGGTTGTGCAGATTGTGTTCTACCTTATAGCTGGAAAGCGACTGATTTTCTTTCAATTTTGTAATAATCTGTATTATTTGAGGCTTTGTCCTCACTCCTCTGCAGCCCCTTTCAAATTGTTGTTTAGAATCATGGAGAGGGAGGTAGGCAGGAAGGGAGGCACCTTTCAGCTGATTTTTTAATAGCCCTATCAAAGAAAGAGAAGCCCAGAAGAAATATGAAGGCCACCGTTTGTGCATATGAAACATCACAGAGTGTACCCAGCTATTTCTTTTAATAAAGAAACAAGTAAATTAGTTTCACAGAGTAATACCAAAATTGGTTTCCTCCCCACACAAAACCATGAAGATATTTATATATAATTTATCTTTCTAAGTTGTCATGTGGCAAAAGACCACTTGCTGTGCAGCAGGCTTCTCTTGCTACTTAGAGAGAATTACGTGATTAAATAGAGACCTGAAAAGTTTTGAACAAGCACTGAAGGAGAAAAGGTTTCCTCTTCAAGCCTTAATGAAGTGAGCTCATTCCTCCTCCAACATCAACTTAGCCTTGTGTAGTTTGTTTTCTCGCGGGTTAATCACTGACCAGAGCCTCAGTGCGGACCACCAGTTTCCAATAAACCATAAAAGGCCGATCAGCAGCCATTGTGCTTTTCTGTAGGGCTTAGCAGACAGCAGCTGAATAAACCTGTTCAAAGTCAGAACAGTCAAGCAGGAGCGCAGAGGCCCAACCAGTGCCTCTGGTGAATCCTGAAAAGCAAATTAATTTATTAGGACATAATTGATAGCATGTGCAAATACACTAGCCAAAGACTCCCCTGTGCTAATTTCAGCATAATTAAATATGGGGCAGTTAATGAATAGTGTTCTGGGAAGGCAACATTATGATAAATATCCAATTATTACTTACTGTATTCCATACTTGCTATGTTATATGCAGGGCAATGCCTCTGCTTTCGAGGTTTAGAGAAAAATCCAGCGGGAAAGAAAAGACCTAACAAACTGTGATTCCTCTGAATTAAGTTTCAAATAAAGGCTGTGGCAAGTGAAATCCGCCCAGAAAGAGAATTACTTGAATATGCACGGAAAGGAGGACATGAAATCTATCAATTATATTTTCATGTAAATGCGCATGTTCTTTCTTCTTTGTAGAGTTTCACAATTTGGAAGTCTATTCAAAGCCTCTGTGCAAACGTTGTCTAAACAAGGCTTCCCTTTACAAAAAACTCCACCTGCCAAGGTAAAGACTGAACAGAGAGCTGCTCAAATACAGCAGAACAAACCTATAACGTCAGTGAATGTGCTGCTGGCTGTATGAGGTCCTCAGGCTCTGGTTCCCTTTTATTTCTGCCCTTTTCCTCAAACTTGCCTCAGAAATTACTGCCAAAAATAGCGCTCCCTGCAGGTCGGGACCTGAGAGTCAGCAGTCTTTCCAGACTCACAACACAGTAACAACTCCATCATGCCATTTCTGATGTGTCCTTTGGCTACTGCCTCTACAGGTTAAGAAGACAAAACAAGCAGGAGAAAAAAGAAAGCATTTCCTGGTAAAAGTAAATAAATAACACCTCCCTAACCAGCTTGGTCAATAGAGCTTTTGAAGTCACAGCATCAGTATGCATACGGAATGTCAAATGTCTAAATTGTGTCATACTTCTCCAAAGGATCTTTGAAGCAACCTTTGAAGATGGGAGAGAGATCGCCACATCCTCCCCTAATCCCTGAGGCTGATAGGTGAGAGAAAGAAGGACACTTTCATTTCCTACATTCATCAACAAGGGTTTTCTTCTGAGCAGTCTCAGATCTGTGGAGAGTTCATTGTCACTTGGAGTTATGTTTCTCTTCCCAAAAGAAGCCTCTTCTAACACATTTCAACTGCTTGTCGCCAATTGTGTTGTCAAAGGGCTGGGGCTTTCCAAATTATTTGCTGCTGGTTAGAATGGGACATGGTCCTAAAGGCAGAGGTAATAGGAGGCTTACCCCATCTGCTCTGGTCAGTTTCTTTTCCCCAGCTGGCATCAGGGTGTCATTTCTATTCTCCACACTCTTGGTGTTTCTGACAGCTAAAGCTGCCAGATAAATGATCATTCTAGGTACATTTGTGATGCATGATATGCCATAGAAAGCAACCAACATTAGAGTGACCCTCAGTTATCGTTTTAGAAATTAGAAAATGAGAGTTCATGTGTGGATCTTTTATATCTTTTCTTTTAGGATCCTGATGGTCTTTCCATCAACCTGAGGTTTTTTGTGGTTGTTTATGCAGCTTTGAGCATCATAGGAGTTTAAATCAACAGTTGATATTTTCAAGTCCTGTCCTGTACAATCACCCTGTGGCAGAGGCCGGCCTGTACTATTTGGCCTTCAGAAGAGACACTACTGTGATAAACGTCCTTCCTAACTAAATGACACTTTGGAAAAGTAAAACAATTTTAATGTAACTAGGAAGAATCTTTTTACATTTTCCAACGTAATCAAAGTCAAAAGTCTAAGGACATTTCAAAGGAAAAAATAACCGAGGCATTAAGTGACTCTTCAAAAGAGACCTGGCCCACAGGGAAACTTTGCAACAAACAGCACGGACCTACTGACCTGGGAAGGAAAGAAATGTCCTCTGGGCAAAGCAGAGACCAAATCATGAAGAATGTCCAAGTCTCACCTGACTCCAGCTGAAGCCGACACTGGTGTGCAAATCTACCGAGGAACCACTGCAAATCATTGTCTGTGTCACATTATTAGGCAGCTCTCCAGTGGCTACCTTATTCTGGGCAGTGTTTCAATGCAGATAGATGCCTTAAACTTGGGTTTTGCGTGTAATTTGCTCTTTTAGAGCAGTTTATTTCTCTCACCTGCACACCCCATGGGGACTCACTGATTGCTTTAATTCTAACATTTGGAGTGGAACCCATTCATGAAACTTTCTGGCTGCATGATTCAAACGAAGGCTTCTCTTTCCTCTTTTTGTTCTCACAAGAAAATCAATTCCCTTGAAGAGCCTCTTAATCCCATTTTTGCAATCAACAATTGCCACTTGTATATCGCTCTAATAGATTAAGAAGTGGGATGATGCGGTTGTCTGGTCTAATTCAACCCTATTCAGGTAGCTGCAGCCTGAGGCACTTTGTAGTGCCAAGTGCAGAGCTCGACAGGAAGACTTTTGCTATCATAATTTCCTGTGGAGCTATGCACTGCCCCCACTGTGGAGCCTGAATTACTTTGAATTAGGCCCGACAACCACAGAGAGTCGAAATCCAGCAAGCAACAATAACCAACTCTTTGAGCATGACTTGCATGGGTTATTTTTTTCTTTGCATTAGCAAAGAAAGGAGGAATTTCAAAATGCACATCTATTTAAATGACAGCAACCTGCCATAAATCATGTGTGAAACAAAAGAGAAAACAGTTGAAGTGAGAGAGAAGTTGGAGTGGAGGAAAAATTAATCAAAACAGTTTTCAAAAACTTCATAGTTTGAGCCTGTGAAAATTTTCAGGCCTACACTATCACCATGACAACCCGTAGCAAGCCCATGCTGGATAACCACATCAGAAAGGGGTTGTTTTGTAAGGATGAAGCCCTCACATATTCATCCTAAGTTCAAGTCTCACTTCTGAATGCCTTTTAAAAATCGCAAAAATTAAAATGCAAATATAAAAAGCTACCCGAGCTTCTCTGGTGCTCTGGAAAAAGGTAGATGCAGGCAGATCTTCTTGTGTGATTTTAAAGTGATCTTATCATGAAACCCATACTAAACCCCATGCAGCTGTCACTTCAGGTAGGTGGTGTTTGAATCATAAGGCAACTGCTATGATGTATCAAGCCCAAGTGGGAAAGAAACAGCCATACATTAAATGATTAAGCAGATTCCAACAATCGTCAAAATTGGAAACATGTGGTTAAAATAGATTATTTCCAGAGATACCAGTTAAACAAAATGTTCTAGGTAAGGAAACTGAGATCCCTGTTCTATTCTCCGTAACTCCTTAATTATTACTGACATGGCCAAAAAATGAATGAAATCTAAATAAATATAGGTTTCTCTTCTTAAGAGTTCCAATCCCTATTTCTACTCTTTTACCTTTCTGTGTTCAGAAAATAAAGAGAACAAAGAGGGAGTCCCACTGATTCAAAACTAGCAGAACAGCCAAACAACAGAGCACAACTGTTCTCTCATGCATGACTGGGATTAGGATAAAAGCAGAAAAAGACTTCTGAGAAAAAGAAAACAACAAAAGAAACAGGAGTGCTGACAAAACTTTTTTTTCTTTCTATTGAGGCAAAAGAGAGGGAGAAAAAAAAAGAGAACTGCTTTTAAAAAAAGATAGAAGAAGAAAGATTAACAAACAGAAGTAAGGGCTTTCACCTCCTGTTTTACTTTTAGCCCAATCTGGTCAGAGAAACAAAACCCAGAAGTAAAGTAGATGATAACCTAAGACACTTTGGCAATTTTCACACTCAAAAGAGAAGCTCTATTGCTAGAAAATCTACTTTTATGTTATCAGTTCATTAGTCTCTCTGATATCTAGGACGTGGGACAATATCCCTGATTGGAATTCTCCCCTGCACAGTTAGGACAGGATGCATGTGAATTCACACATTCTTCCACAGAGGGAAATCAGGAAGGCAGGGGAGCTTTTGCATTTGGAAATCGCATTCACAAATTAAACATAATTGTTTAAAAAAGAATGACCCTGAGGTCAACCCCACCAGCAAAGCATCACTGGATGGCTGGAGGGAAGGATTCAAAGCTCAGGCAACTGCAAACTTTGATTCAGGGGTCCTCATAAAGGCATGCAGATCAGTCATATTCTGCTGTGACTCCCCCAACCTGCTCTCCTAGCATTTTTACAGATCCCATTAGGCACTAATGATTAGTGAGTTACATAGAACATCCATTTTAATAAGTTTTTGACCTGTATCTCAAAGATTCTTACCACACCTTAAAATAGAAATTAGATTCTTACTCAACTACTACTAAGTATCTTGATTTCTTAAAATTCTGTCAGCTCCCATACTAGAATCTTGTTCTCCCAAAATATATTTTAACCATGAAACAGCCAACAGACATGATGCCTGCTCTTGAGATCCTTAAATACAGTACCCTCACAAAACCTGGAAATTGACTAGAAGAGTTTATGTTTAAGTAGAAGTTTCTATTGTCAGAAGAAACAGATTTTACATACGTGACAGAACAAATATTGATATGCCACAGTTGACAATACCAAATTACTTTTTGATGTCTAATACAGTATTTTCTCTTACTTCTCCCATCTGACTAATACATTCAACCAAAATACCTCAGCAAATCTATAAATCATTTAGATGCTCAGTATCTCTTGTGTGTTAGGCATTTAGGTACATCCTCTTTGATCTAACCTTCCCAATAACACACTGAAGTCTATATCAGCATGCCCATTTTGCAGTATACCATGCCATGCTGCTTTCTGTCATTAGTTCATTCAACAAACACTGAGTTAGCATCTACTATGTTCTAGGTAGTGTAAGTTGCTAAGGATAAAATGATAATATAGACACAGTCTCCATCTCCTGAGATGTATAATCTAATTAGGGAGGGAGATATTAAGCAAATGATAACATGCATAATTATTTAGTTACAGTTGTTCTAAGTGCTACAGAGAAAAAGCAGGACACTGTGAGACCCAAGTAGACCCAGACCTCTTATCTGGTCTAGGATGAAGAAAGGAGGTAAAAGGGGAGGAGCTGCAAGAGCTCTTCAGAAGAAGGAAAGACAAGCTTGAGTGAAAAGAAATGTGGCATATTTGAGAAACTACAATAATGGCGGGATGGGAGTTTAGTGAGGTAGGCCATGAGTGCTAGAAGATAGGCAGGATGGTGATTGATCATGCAGGACCTAATTTTAAGTTATTTACAGATTTTTCATTTTAGGTTCAGTGTGGGGATTTGGAATGGCTTGAAGCAGTTGAGTGATGTGATTATACTGCTGGTGTTCACTCTGACTGCTGTTTGGAGAATGGAATAGAGCAAAGCAAGCAGGGCTACCACATGCGGTTGTGCAGGCTGCTCATGCAGAAAGGGGCTTTACTAAGGAGTAAGTGGAAGCTGTAGTCCAGCCTGAGGTCTTCTTGTCTAGCCGTAAGCCCAGGATTTGGATTTTGTGTAATCAAAGGGAGTTTCTAACTTATACAAAGGCACAATGTAGCCTAGTAATGACTCTGGGAGTAAGATCGAAAGGAAGGAGATGAATGAGAAAGCTGTTGAAGTAGTCCAGGCAATAAAACAATTGCTTTGGGCTAGATTATCAATGGAAGTTATGCTAAAAGCATGAAGTTGAAACATTCATAGAGATTTGATATTTGCAAGATGCCAAAGCATTGCCCAACAAACTCCTGTTTGCAAGGCAAAAGTGTAACTTTCCAACGGAGAGATCAGGATGTTCCCACACGACCTCAGTGATCCATCAATGTTGGATCTCTAATGGTGGGATAGTCAGACATGATGTACCTTCTGATGGGATGCAATATGAGCATACAACTTTACCTATGAGGATTGTAAGAGTTTGCTAGGGTTGCCATAACAAAATGCTACAGACTGAGTTGTTTTTTTTTTTTTTTTTTTTTTTTTTTTTAACAACCAGAATTGATTTTCTCAACGTTCTGGAGGCTAAAAGTCCAATATCAAGGTGTTAATAGGGTTGACGTCTTCTGAGGCCTCTCTCCTTGGCTGGTGGACAGCTACCTTCTCACTATGTCCTCACATGGCCTTTTCTCTCTGTGTGTGCATCCCTGTTGTCTCTCTATGTCCCAATCTCCTCTTCTTATAAGGATATCATTCAGATTAGGGTTCATCCTAAAGGCCTCATTTTAACTTAATCACCTCTTTAAAGGCTCAATCTCCAAGTACAGTCCCATTCCAAGTTATTAGGGTTAGGACTTCATCATATGAATTTTGGGGAAATACAGTTCAGCCCATAATAAGGATTCTTGCCTAATATTTTAAGGCAGAAATTTTATTTTAAGGTTAAAAGATTCAACCTTAATCCAGCTGATCCTTTTAGATCTAACTTCCAGTTTGCAGAAAATGCTAATGCTAGAGGAACAAGTTTAACACCACCACAAGGCAGCAATCAGAAAGTGCAGAAAAGTGAGACATTCTTTAGAACAACTGGCTAGCTCTTTTAAAAAACTTAATATTAAAAACAAGTGGGGGTAGTTTGGAGGCTAATGTTCTAGAGAGTAACAGAAATTACACATTCAGTAATTCTGGTCCTTGATGGGATCTTCCTGGTTTGATGACTTTTCAATGATGTTTTGAGGACAATTGGGGAAACCTGAAAATGAACTGAGTATTAGATATTATTAAGAAATTATTAGTTATTTCTTCGATGTGATAATGCTGCTGTGGTTATGCAGGAAAATAACTAATTCTTAGAAAGTCATATTGAGGTATTTATGTTGGTAAGTTACTTTAAAAAATCAATGAAGTAAATATTCCAAAAATTAAGAACAGTTAAATCTAGTAATAGATACATGGGTGTTCATTACACTATTCTATCTTTCTGTGTGCTTTACATTTTTCATAAGAAAACATTAAACATGAGATTTGTCCTAAATGGAAAAAAAATTATAAATACAGGTAAGAGATAATGATAACTTGAGCTAGGGTGACAATGGAGATAAGAAAAATGAATAAATTCAAGTGATTAACTGGGTGAAGAAAATGAGACTGTGCACAGTGCCTCACACCTGTAATCCCAGCATTTTAGGAGGCCAAGGCAGGAGGATCACTTGAGGCCAAGAGTTCAAGACCAGCCTAGTTAACAGAGCAAGACCCTGTCCCTACAAGTAAAAGATAGCCAGACATGGCGGCATGCACGTCTAGTCCTCGGCTACTTGGGAGACTAAGGCAACAGGATTCCTTGAACCCAGGAGTTCAAGGCCATCCTGGGCAACAGAGCAAGACACTGTCTTTTTAAAAAGTTTTTAAAATAAATATTTCAAATCAGCACAATCAAAAAGCATTTATGGAGTAACTGTCAAATATCAGGCACTCTGTTGGTCACTTTTCCATACATTGTCTCATTAAATCCTCAAAACAGCTCATCTAGGAGGTAGTAGTCCTTACTCAGCCTGAGGCACTGGTGGCTAAGAGAGGTGAAGAGGAGGCTTTCCTAGGGCAAGAGCCAGCTGCTGGCCACAGCTGTAAGAAGCCTCTTCCTACCAAATCTGAACTACAGTAGAGAAACCCCGGGACTACTCATTTTAAGAAAAGAGTAACTTATGTTGTCATTGATCACCCCCTAAGTTGCCCATTTTGAAAAGTTTGGGTTTTCATACAGCAGGTTTCTTTTAAGAAACAGCCACTTATATTTTTGCAACCTTTCAGGGAAGAAATTATCCCCGGAAATTGCTCCTTCCCACAAAAGCTACATGATTAAATAACCCAACACAACCCCTGTTCTTGGAAAATGGTGGTGCCAGCAGTGCACAGATTACACATTCAGTAAATGTATTTGAAAATTTCTGCTAGTTTTCCAAAATAATTAGCTGCTTACTGAGTTACCATTTGTGGAATATTGACCTTTAAAAAGTTTATATAGCCACCTCATGGGTTACGTCTAAACTCTAAAAGGGCACCATTTTAATAGCTTCATGAATCAGAATTCATGTAACACCATTACGTTCTCTAACCCTTTAAAAATTCCAGTTAATAATAAGATTTAAGGAATGAGCAATTTTCCCTCCTTTAGGTAATCAAATAACAGTCAATAGTAGAATCCATTGGATTATGAAAAGAGCAGCATTCAGAGATGAACACTAGTGTGGATATATTCCATCTCAGTAACATAGATTTCCTTAAATGGCTATTTTGGATTGAACCAGTAATCCAAGATACTAGTTTTATCCATAGAGTATCACAAAGAAACAGAAAGGCATTTTCAAGACTAGAAGAGAACAAAAGCATACAACAGATCCTACCAGAACTGCCTGTGAGTACAGCCCAACTTGCTTTCAACAACTTCAGAAATTTAGTGCCTCTTCATGTACTATAAAGAGTCCTCATTTTTTTCAATAACTCGAGGTTGGTTTGTTCGTTTCTAATACACCGACCTCCATCATCACCAATGTTTCTCTTTCCACCCTCCCTACAGCCTTCCCCTTGAACATATGAGCGTCTTTCAGAATGCTGGGAACACAGGCAGATTTACCTACCATGAAGCTAATGTAGTTTGAGTTTCAGGACCAATCACTGGGAAGGACCCTAGCATTGTCATTGTAAAAGTTGTAAAAGTAAGATATTTTCATATTATTTTACTTAGCCCCCTCCTTCTCCCAAAATTATAAATACTTTAGGCACCACACAACCTGACTTCATCCCTAGTCAGGAAACTCTACCAGTAAACACCAGTCTAGGTTACACAAATGCCTCATGCACTGAAGACCTTTTTAAAGTCAGCTAAAAAGAGGTCAGGTCAAGCCATAAATGACCTTCTTCATCAGAATTTAAATCTGCAATAACTGGGCGCAGTGGCTCATGCCTGTAATCCCAGCACTTTAGGAAGCTGTGGCAAGAGAAGCACTTTAGGCCAGGAGTTCGAGAATAGCCTGGGCAACAAAATGAGATCCTATCTCTACAAAAAAACAATAATTTTTAATTAGTCAAGCGTGGTGGTGCACACCTGTAGTTCCAGCTACTTGAGAGGCTGAAGTAGAAGGACTGCTTGAGCCCAGGAGGTCAAGACTGCAGTGAGCCGTGATTGTGCCAATGCATTCTAGCATGAGCAATAGAGCAGGATCCTGTCTCTAAAATAATAAATAATAATAAAACCAATCTGCCACAGAACCTTGGAAAATAATGTTCAGAAAATATAGTCTATAATGTTTCCACATTTTCTTGAATGTTCTAATAGTTCCACTATGATTTAAATTTCAAAAGCCATTTATGGCTTTTGAAAGATATGTAACCTTGACTTCTATGTTAAGCTCTTAACTTTCTTTCAAAATAAAATAGGATATTTTTGTTTAAGACTAAAAAATTTATCACCAGGATAGAGCACATCTTCCTCCAGCCTGTGGACTGGACTCCCTTCCCAAGAACAGGGTTATTTTCTGTGACATACTCGGCACTGCTTTGCCCTGTCTGTGAAGCTGGGATAGATAGGGGTGAAGAGATGAAATTCCACAGCTGTTGAGCTTCCAGATCTCTAAATTTCTGTTTTGAAACAAGCGACACTCTTTCCAGAAAGGAACTTGAGTAGTTCATGACATGAAGTACAACTGAGATATGAGATTGAAAGGAAGACAGGCATTCTTTCTGCCCTGATTTTATTACCCTTCAAAAGGATGAGGAATCAGGGATGCACCATCTGACATTCATTTGGATACATTCTGAGGCAAACTCAGCAGTTTTTCTATTCACCACCAGTCGTCGCTTTGCAGCATGCACACACACACACACACACACACTCTCTCTCTCTCTCTCTCTCTCTCACAATTATTATTTTTCTGGCTGTAAATATCAGATTAATGAAGGAAATTAAGGCTGGGTGCAGTGGCTTACTCCTGTAATCCCAGCACTTTGGGAGGCCAAGGTGGCTGGATCACCTGAAGTCAGGAGTTCGAGACCAGTCTGGCCAACATAGTGAAATTCTGTCTCTACTAAAAGTATAAAAATCAGCCAGGCATGATGGCACATGCCTGTAGTCCCAGCTACTCAGGAGGATGAGGCAAGAGAATCTCTTGAACCGGGCGGTGGAGGTTGCAGTGAGCTGAGATTGTGTCACTGCACTCCAGCCTGGGCAACAGAACAAGACTCCATCTCAAAAAAAATAAAATAAGTAAAGCAGTGTCTAGCACAGTATAAAGAAAGCATACAATGTTTATTGAAAGCAATGAGGGCTTGAAAATTTGAGGCAATAGTTGTAGGAGAGCCCTTTTTATCAGCATATATTTTTCTTGTCATACACACGTACACACACCCACACACCCTTCTCAGCTATGTATATTACAGCTCAGCCTTTAAATGCCAAATGGCCAAGTGGCTTGGGCACTGGGAGTTCATAAATCTCAGCTGTCCAGTTCAGATCTCAAGTCCTAGAACACTTCTGACTGGGTGGCCCTTTTCTGAAATGTTGCCAAGGTTCTTCCAGTTCTTGGCTACAGTCTGTGTCTCATATATTATTTCTTAAGAGTTTTGAAATATAAAGTCACAACAGACAAAAATATGTTATGAGTTCACCAAGCTTTAATGGAAATACTCTAAGCATGAAACATCACAAATATGTCCAATTTTACAGTATGGCCTGTAAAAGCTTGGCTTTCAATATTTTTCCTACTCCTGAGGTGGTAGGAAAACATTTTTCAAAAGACAGTGGAAAGACAGAAAAAGAGTCAGACATATATATATCCCACCAATCACATTGCAATGACCAAAGCATGGAGCTGGAAGCAATCAACCTTTTCTTTTTCATTTGGGGAATGGGCAAGCCAGTCTGCACTTTGCAGCAGTTCACTTTACTCTGATTTCTCTTCCAGGATTCAACCAACTACACCCATGACATTTCTTACAGCATTTTAATAGCAAGCAGTGCATAAATTATGTCATTATGATAGTTTGCTTTAAATGTACTCTGGAACAATAGACTTATTCTGGCTCCAGAGCCCAAATGAAAGTTCTCCCTGAGTACTGTGCTAGGTACTGAATTTCTATCATTTAGGATCTGGTATTTTTAACCAGAAAACAATATTTATGTGTGTGGGGGGGGTACAAAAGTGACAACTGGTGGCCAATGAGAAAACTTCTTTAGGAGAAGAAGGAACATCTTTTTAACATTGTCTTCTTACACTGATTTACATATGCTTTAAAATAGTTGAATGAGAAATTCTGGTACATGACATTATTTATAGGTTAAATTGGGGTGTTGCCCTTTAGATAACGTTTTATTCATCCAGCAAATACTTGAACACTTACAACGGGCAAGGAATTGTGCTAAGCACTGAAAATGTAGTAATGGAGAAAGCATAGTCCCTGCCCTCAGGGACTTTGAGTTTTAGAAAGATAGGCATATAAATAAGCCATGCTAATTCAGCACAACAGGTAGACAAAGGAGTGAAAGACCCCGGGGCATTACAAGAGCACAGAAAGTGCCTAATATCTCACATGGCCAGGAAGGGAAGAAAGGATATCTAAACTCAGATTTAAAAGATTATTTCTGTTTTGGTACCAGTATATGCTGTTTTGATTACTGTAGCCTTATAGTATAGTTTGAAGTCAGGTAGCGTGATGCCTCCAGCTTTGTTCTTTTTGCTTAGGATTGTCTTGGCTATGTGGTCTCTTTTTTGGTTCCATGTGAAGTTTAAGGTGGTTTTTTTCCAGGTCTGTAGAGAAGGCCAATGGTAGCTTGATGGGGATAGCAATGAATCTGTAAATTACTTAGGGCAGTATGGCCATTTTCACAATATTGATTCATCCTAACCATGAGCATGGAGTGTTTTTCCATCTGTTTCTGTCCTATCTTATTTCCTTGAGCAGTGATTTGTAGTTCTCCTTGTAGAGGTCCTTCACGTCCTTTGTTAGTTGTATTCAGAAGGAATGGTACCAGCTCCTCTTTGTACATCTGGTAGAATTTGGCTGTGAACTGGTCTGGACCTGGATTTTTTTTTTTTTTTGGTTGATAGGATATTAAATGCTGCTTCAACTTGTTGTGGGTCTATTCAAGGATTCAACTTCTTCCTGGTTTAGTCTTGGGAGGGTATAAGTGTCCAGGAATTTATCTTTTTCTTCTAGATTTACTGGTTTATGTGCCTGGAGTTGTTTGGAGTAATCTCTGATGATAGTTTGTATTTCTGTGGAATTGGTGGTGATATCCCCTTTATCATTTTCTATTGCATCTATTCGATTCTTCTCTCTCTTCTTTTTTATTAGCCTGGCTAGTGGTCTATCTATTTTGTTAATCTTTTCAAAAAATCAGCTCCTGGATTTATTGATTTTTTGAAGGATTTTTTTGTGACTCTATCTCCTTCAGTTCTGCTCTGATCTTAGTTATTTCTTGTCTTCTGCTAACTTTTGAATTTGTTTGATCTTGCTCCTCTAGTTCTTTTAATTTTGACAATAGGGTGTTGAGTTTAGATCTTTCCTTGTTTCTCATGTGGGCATTTATTGCTATAAATTTCCCTCTAGATACTGCTTTAAATGTGTCCCAGAGATTCTGGTACGTTCTGTCTTCATTCTCATTGGTTTCGAAGAACATCTTTATTTCTGCCTTCATTTCATTATGTATCCAGTAGTCCTTCAGGAGCAGGTTGTTCAGTTTCCATGGAGTTATGTGTTTTTTTTTTTTTGAAAGAAAGAAAAAGAGAGGAAAGAAAGAAAAAAAAGAATGTAAGAGAGAATGAAAGAGGAAGAGAAAGAGAGAGAGAGAACGAGATTCTTGTTCTATTGCCCAGGCTAGAATGCAGTCTAAAAATGGGTATTAAAAACCTCTTTTATGCCAATAATTGTA